>NIVC01002130.1:0-7500 GCA_002269645.1 Macrostomum lignano | reverse complement strand
CGTCATCTATTTTTCAGAATTTGTTGGAATTAGTAAAATAATTCTTTCCTATGGTATAAATCAAACTAATATTTCCGAACTGCTACTAATTTAGTGCAATTTAAACTGGTTTCTTAGAATTCATATTGATTTCCGGGAATAGGAATTCAACTTTTCAAAAACAATAATGGTAAAATGTTTTAGTAGAATGGTGCGATTGCTATAATTTATTATTGGTTTCTCGGAATTTTGCCTAATTCTGTTGTCATAGGCTCGAGCATTAATGCAGATCGCTCCGATTACCAACATGTGTATCGAAAAACGCTAAATAAGTTCTTGGAATGTGGGAAAAAATTTCCTAAACGAAATCTCAGAGCCCTTCTGCTGGGCGCTGAGTTAATGGAGTTTCCGCGCGATGGAGCTGGGAAGGAGAGGCTGGCTTGAAATTAGATTCGCCCTTATGAGCAGATAGGGAAGCCTGTCTATCCGTCATATTTCCTATTGCAAGCTGCTGGGACTCGATTCTGTGTCTAAAGTTCCACTAAGTGAATAGTGATTTTTATCCAGTTGCTGGCTGCAGTAACAGGAACGGGACTCAGGCAATTCTTGTGCCCTGTGCATATGGGTGAATATTTGCATCCATTAATGCTCGCATGTGTCTACTCACCTAGTTAAAGAACTAGTTAAAATAGAGCAAAACTCGCGGCCTAATTAATACCCGAGCTCTCGAACCTGGGAGCTAGATGACACCTGGAGCTCTCGAACCCGGGACCTATATGACAACTGGAGCTCTCGAATCCGGGACCTAGATGACACCTGAGCTCTCGAACCCGGGACCTATATGACAACTGGAGCTCTCGAACCCGGGACCTATATGACACATGGACCTCTCGAACCCGGGACCTAGATGACACATGGAGCTCTCGAACCCGGGACCTAGATGACACATGGAGCTCTCGAACCCGGGACCTAGATGACACATGGAGCTCTCGAACCCGGGACCTAGATGACACATGGAGCTCTCGAACCCGGGACCTATATGACACCTGAGCTCTCGAACCCGGGACCTAGATGACACCTGAGCTCTCGAACCCGGGACCTAGATGACAGCTGAGCTCTCGAACCCGGGACCTAGATGACACCTGAGCTCTCGAACCCGGGACCTACATGACACATGGAGCTCTCGAACCTGGGACCTAGATGACACCTGAGCTCTCGAACCCGGGACCTAGATGACACCTGAGCTCTCTAATCCGGGACCTAGATGACACCTGAGCTCTCTAATCCGGGACCTAGATGACACATGGAGCTCTCGAACCCGGGACCTAGATGACACCTGAGCTCTCTAATCCGGGACCTAGCGTATATGGTATGACACCTTGTGACTCGAGCCTGAGCCCTATAGCACAGCAGACCGACACTGTAGGCCTCTCGGCCACCGAAGCACCTATTAGCAGACAGGAAATGATAGCATTTTTATACAAATCTCTCAATATTTTGGGATAAAATCAATTCCTAGTAAAATTCTCCCTTGGGCTCAGCTGCTCAAAGCTCAATCAGAGTGTCAGCATCATATCGGCATCAGTATACGCAATAATTCATATTCCCAAAGCTTGAGCTCGCACCGCTGTCACCAGCAGCCTGCAAATAGCAATGCATCTGAGGGGTGAGCAGGGGACAGCAGCTGTGTGAATTCAATTAATACATGGACTCGTCACCCGCATGGGTTCCCCTGAGGTCACGGTTTCCCCCCTCCTCCAGTGCGAAACCCGCCAGCACTGCGAGAAGCTTGCCTTCAATTCACTGTGAATTCAGATTGGAGAAAAAGAGACCCAGGCCAGGGACCTTTGAATACTTGGATTGGAAACGGAAGGCGAGATCCGAAATCGATGGTCAAAAGCTACCTTATGTCCGGCCAAATTCCATTCCAGTCCAAGTCTATTCAGAAGTCCCTGCGCTCGGGCTTGTCGAGAATTCCAGGGCGGCATTTCTTAGAAAACCGCTTTCTTAGAAAGTGAATTTTGCCGGTGCACGGAATCGAACCTAGGTCGTGGCCCGAGCGAGAGCTGCTCCACCCCTATACTACATGCAGACACTCTCGGCATGGCACAGATTCCGGTCTCGTCGCGCAGAAACAAAATGTATCTCTGCTCAGAGAGACAGACAGGCAGAGATAAGGGAAGCTATTCTGCAGAATATTTTATGCATGGCATGCAAGGGGAGTTGACACTGGAACTGCCACTAACACACACAGATGGATCGGGAATACAGGGGGATTCCCTTGAGGAGGTGTGTGTATGTGTGTGTGTGTGTGTGCGTATCCCTACTCAAATGCAAAGATGCCGCCCCTCCTTTCCCCCTTCCTCAACATCGGTAATGAGTTGTTTGCCCCGGCTACCACCATCCGCCATTACGTCCCCAGACTCCCCATCTCAGCTGTCTGTCTGTTTGCGACTGACTCTGGGGTTCTATAGCTAGCCCCTTGAAGCATCTGGTTGGAGAGGATGACTCATCCTCTTTCAAGTGCGTCCCCGACCGCCAAAATCTGCACAGCCGCCGATGTCATCAAAGACACCGAGATCTCTTGGGGTTTTTTGAGTGTGCCAGACAGATCTATGCAAATGCATTGATTGAGTAAAAGGGGACGCAGACAGTATGAGAAATTTTTGTATTAGTATAGAACTGCGGCTTGATTGTGTGTATTGCTCAACATATCGGTAGGTTTATGTATTTAGTGATGTCATGTAAGGCTACTGATGTCATGGGGGGCTATAGTGATGTCATGGGGGGCTAGTGATGTCATGGGGGCTAGTGATTTCATGTGGGGGCTATTGATATGTGGGGCTAGTGATGTCATAGGGGGCTAGTGATTTCATGTGGGGGCTATTGATATGTGGGGCTAGTGATGTCATGGGGGCTATTGATATCATGGGGGCTAGTGACGTCATGGGTGGCTAATGATGTCGTGGGGGGGCTAGTGACGTCATGGGTGGCTAATGATATCATGGGGGCTAGTGACGTCATGGGTGGCTAATGATGTCATAGGGGGCTAGTGACGTCATGGGTGGCTAATGATGTCATGGGGGGCTAGTGACGTCATGGGTGGCTAATGATGTCATGGGGGGGGCTAGTGACGTCATGGGTGGCTAATGATGTCATGGGGGGCTAGTGACGTCATGGGGGCAGCGATTCTCGTAGAGCAAGAATTCGTGAAATCTGTTCAGCGATCTCCATTGAGTTAGTTTTTCCCTTAATTAGTCACGAGTTTTACATATTTTCAATGTCATTTAGCCCGCTTTTTCATACCGTGATAATCTCGTTAATTTCTGGCAAGCATATTTTTATCAAGTTTAATTCCCTATTTTGTGAAAATATTTCTTTGCGAGAGGATTAAAAAAATCAGTCTGAGCTTAGCGAGTATTTATCATTCACAGGAAATTAATACAGAGGCAGTATGTTAGAGAATTGATTTATTATTCCTCATAAAAACTACACCTATCCCTCAGTAATCTTGGAAATCTTACACTTAACCACATAGTAAGCTTGAAATCTCACATTCAACAACTCAGTAACCATGGAAATCTCACACTCAACCACTCAGTAACCATGGAAACCTCACACTCAACCACTCAGTAACCATGGAAATCTCACACTCAACTACTCAGTAACCATGGAAACCTCACACTCAACTACTCAGTAAGCTTGGAAACCTCACACTCAACCACTCAGTAAGCTTGGAAACCTCACACTCAACCACTCAGTAAGCTTGGAAACCTCACACTCAACCACTCAGTAAGCTTGGAAATCTCACTTTCAACAACTCAGTAACTATGGAAATCTCACACTCAACCACTCAGTAACCATGGAAACCTCACACTCAACCACTCAGTAACCATGGAAATCTCACACTCAACTACTCAGTAACCATGGAAACCTCACACTCAACTACTCAGTAAGCTTGGAAACCTCACACTCAACCACTCAGTAAGCTTGGAAACCTCACACTCAACCACTCAGTAAGCTTGGAAACCTCACACTCAACCACTCAGTAAGCTTGGAAATCTCACTTTCAACAACTCAGTAACCATGGAAATCTCACACTCAACTACTCAGTAACCATGGAAACCTCACACTCAACTACTCAGTAAGCTTGGAAACCTCACACTCAACCACTCAGTAAGCTTGGAAACCTCACACTCAACCACTCAGTAAGCTTGGAAACCTCACACTCAACCACTCAGTAAGCTTGGAAATCTCACTTTCAACAACTCAGTAACTATGGAAATCTCACCGTGAACAGCTCAACAACCTTGAGAAACTCGCTCTAAAAACAAGCAATAGAAATGCATTTAAAAAGCATTTCTAAAAGCAGCTTTCGCTCAAAAAATGCAAAGTTCACCTCGCGCCCTTCTTCAAGCCCTTAGAAGCCCGGCTGCACCCCCGTGGCCAGCAGACTAATTAGCAAAGCAAGCCGGACAGAAAAGCAAAAAAAACAGATGGAACTCGTTTATTCCCATCTTTCAGGTCATCCATCACTTGGTTAAATGGGGGTGGAGCGGATGGGGCTAATGGCAGGGCCTCAGCTTCGCCTTTCAATAATCACAGGTCTCATGGGGGGCTCCCGGGCTTTATGCTGTAGCGAAAATCCCCCTACGTCTATTGTATCTGTCCTTGTGTGTGTATGCTTTTTTGAAAGGTGAAACGAATTTTTGTTGCATTCTTTGCCCCGACTGTCTTTCAGGCGGCGGAGCGGCTGCGCAACAAGGAAAGGCTGCGCAGCCTCCAAGCGGAGAGGGAGACCGGCGGTGAGTGAGCTGGATAACTGTTGCTGAGCTGGCTCTGATAGACTGTGGGATAGACTGTGTGGGATAGACTGTGTGGGATAGACTGTGTGGGATAGACTGTGTGGGATAGACTGTGTGGGATAGACTGTGTGGGATAGACTGTGTAGGATAGACTGTGTGGGATAGACTGTGTGGGATAGACTGTGTGGGATAGACTGTGTGGGATAGACTGTGTGGGATAGACTGTGTGGGATAGACTGTGTGGGATAGACTGTGTGGGATAGACTGTGTGGGATAGACTGTGTGGATAGACTGTGTGGGATAGACTGTGTAGGATAGACTGTGTGGGATAGACTGTGTGGGATAGACTGTGTGGGATAGACTGTGTGGGATAGACTGTGTGGGATAGACTGTGTAGGATAGACTGTGTGGGATAGACTGTGTAGGATAGACTGTGTGGGATAGACTGTGTGGGATAGACTGTGTGGGATAGACTGTGTGGGATAGACTGTGTGGGATAGACTGTATGGGATAGACTGTATGGGATAGACTGTGTGGGATAGACTGTGTGGGATAGATTGTGTAGGATAGACTGTGTGGGATAGACTGTGTGGGATAGACTGTGTGGGATAGACTGTGTGGGATAGACTGTGTGGGATAGACTGTGTGGGATAGACTGTATGGGATAGACTGTATGGGATAGACTGTGTGGGATAGACTGTGTGGGATAGATTGTGTAGGATAGACTGTGTGGGATAGACTGTGTGGGATAGACTGTGTGGGATAGACTGTGTGGGATAGACTGTGTGGGATAGACTGTGTGGGATAGACTGTGTGGGATAGACTGTGTGGGATAGACTGTGTGGGATAGACTGTGTGGGATAGATTGTGTGGGATAGACTGTGTGGGATAGATGTGTAGGATAGACTGTGTGGGATAGACTGTGTGGGATAGACTGTGTGGGATAGACTGTGTGGGATAGACTGTGTGGGATAGACTGTGTGGGATAGACTGTGTGGGATAGACTGTATGGGATAGACTGTATGGGATAGACTGTGTGGGATAGACTGTGTGGGATAGATTGTGTAGGATAGACTGTGTGGGATAGACTGTGTGGGATAGACTGTGTGGGATAGACTGTATGGGATAGACTGTATGGGATAGACTGTGTGGGATAGACTGTGTGGGATAGATTGTGTAGGATAGACTGTGTGGGATAGACTGTGTGGGATAGACTGTGTGGGATAGACTGTGTGGGATAGACTGTGTGGGATAGACTGTGTGGGATAGACTGTGTGGGATAGACTGTGTGGGATAGACTGTGGGAGAGATTGTGTGGGATAGACTGTGTGGGATAGACTGTGTGGGATAGACTGTGTGGGATAGACTGTGTGGGATAGACTGTGTGGGATAGACTGTGGGAGAGATTGTGTGGGATAGACTGTGTGGGATAGACTGTGTGGGATAGACTGTGTGGGATAGACTGTGTAGGATAGACTGTGGAGAGATTGTGTAGGATAGACTGTGTGGGATAGACTGTGGGAGAGATTGTGTAGGATAGACTGTGTGGATAGACTGTGTGGGATAGACTGTGTGGGATAGACTGTGTGGGATAGACTGTGTGGGATAGACTGTGTGGGATAGACTGTGTGGGATAGACTGTGTGGGATAGATTGTGTGGATATACTGTGTGGGATAGACTGTGTGGGATAGACTGTGTGGGATAGACTGTGTGGGATAGACTGTATGGGATAGACTGTATGGGATAGACTGTGTGGGATAGACTGTGTGGGATAGATTGTGTAGGATAGACTGTGTGGGATAGACTGTGTGGGATAGACTGTGTGGATAGACTGTGTGGGATAGACTGTGTGGGATAGACTGTGTGGGATAGACTGTGTGGGATAGACTGTGTAGGATAGACTGTGGGAGAGATTGTGTAGGATAGACTGTGTGGGATAGACTGTGGGAGAGATTGTGTAGATAGACTGTGTGGGATAGACTGTGTGGGATAGACTGTGTGGGATAGAGTGTGGGATAGACTGTGTGGGATAGACTGTGTGGGATAGACTGTGTGGGATAGACTGTGTGGGATAGATTGTGTGGAATATACTGTGTGGGATAGACTGTGTGGATAGACTGTGTGGGATAGACTGTGTGGGATAGACTGTGTGGGATAGACTGTGGGAAGATGTGTGGGTGGGAGAGAGTGGGGAGAGAGTGTGAGGGATCGTATTGGAGAGAGTGTGGTAGAGAGTGTGGGAGGAGCGTGGGAGAGAGTGTGATGAGAGATGTGGAAGAGAGTGTGGAGAGTGTGTAGGAGGGATCGTTGGAGAGAGTATGGGAGAGAGTGTGGGAGAGAGTGTGGGAGAGAGAAAAAATATGACATCTGACGAGAAACCGCATGGCTGGCTCAGCCGAATGAGTCTAAAAGCTACCAATGGAATTCTACTCAGAGAGAAATAGAAATCGCGGCAACTATACTCAAGTAGACTCGCTATAGTTGGAAGATTTGATTTTGTCAGCCCTTGCAGGCAAGGTGGCAGGGGGAGGGAGCGCTAGACGAACTCTCGCAGGTTATTGATCCGTGTGGACAGGGAGGGGACTCAGAAATGAACAGAAAAAGGCCAATAAGTCAGCAGTTGAGCAGTCACGAAGGCCCCCCCCCCGGAGCTGAGCTGCTGACTTGCGCTAAGCAAGTTTCGGCATGATAAAATAGGGAATCTGATTCACTGCG
>NIVC01002129.1:270000-279388 GCA_002269645.1 Macrostomum lignano | reverse complement strand
TTCATGCCTTGGTCTAACATACTCAATACCTGGAAGATGCTAGGCCGTTAAGCATCCGGGTTACGTCAACATGACCTACGAGGAGGTGAAGAAATGCCTAAGAAGAGCTCTGCGATAAGCCGGCTAGTTTTTGTGTTCCGCCGATCTTTGCACTAAGCTAGGCTTCTGGTCAATTGGTTTTGTTAGTAACAGTCGCAAAGTTAATCAGACTGTTATTAGAGATGGAAAATCTATCGTTGAAGCTTTAGTTGAAGGCGCCGAGCAGAGGCTCTATCTGTATCCGAGGGGCATGGATCCCAGCGCGGCGCCAGATCTGCAATTCCTCTTATCCTGCCGAGCTAAAGAGCAAATTGCCGTGTCAGCTGAAGAATTCGAAATCTATTCAAACATGGATTCCAGTTTTGAGCTGTGCAAAATCTGCTCCGAGAATAATAAAGATCTTAAATTAGAGCCGTGCGGTCATCTGCTCTGCCGGGCTGTTTTAAAGACTGGTCGCAGAAGTTGAACCGGCACGACAAAACTAGCAGTTGCCCGTTCTGCCGGGCCGAGATTAGATCTACTCAGAATATTGAAATCAGTCCCTTCCAGCCAATGCAGGTCTTGTCGAATCCGCAGCCGCAAGCTGCTGCTTCAGCAAAAGCAGCAACAGCAGCAGCAAAAGCAGAAACAGCATCGGAGACTCCTGCAGCGGCTAAAGATTTAATCGACCTGTTCGATCTACCACCGCCGCCTGCCAATGCGCAATTCGAACGAACAACTGGGGCAGCAGCCGCCTCCGCCGATCCATTCGGTCCGCTATCAATGATAGATACTCAATCGAATGGTTTTGTTGCAACATCGGCAGCTGAAACTGCTGCTACTGCTCTAACAATGGGAAAGCTTTGGGTGAGATACCCGAACTTGTTCACTTGTCAATTCTTACGCCAGTTAGAACTTATATTAGATTTCTTATTTTACCTAGATCAGTCTGGGGCTCTGGATAGTATCATTCGTATCTAAAAGTCTCGTTCATTCCGTGTCAGACTGATGGTGTAATTCAACGGTTGGTGAACTTTTTATCTCCAGAAGGGTAAGATCGACAATCTAGCGCATGACTGCGGGCCAGAAGACAGCAAAGACAAAATAAAAGAAAAGGAGAGGAAGAGAAGGGAGAGGAGAGGAAGAGAATGGAGAGAAGAGTAAGAGAATGGAGAGGAGAGGAAGAGAAGGGAGAGGAGAGGAAGAGAATGGAGAGAAGAGTAAGAGAATGGAGAGGAGAGAAGAGAAGGGAGAGGAGAGGAAGAGAAGGGAGAGGAGAGGAAGAGAAGGGAGAGGAGAGGAAGAGAAGGGAGAGGAGAGGAAGAGAAGGGAGAGGAGAGGAAGGAAGGGAGAGGAGAGGAGAGGAGAGGAAGAGAAAGGAGAGGAGAGGAGAGGAAGAGAAGGGAGACGAGAGGAGAGGAAGAGAAGGCAGAGGGAAGGAGAGAAAGAGAAGGGAGAGGAGAGGAGAGGAAGACAAGGAGAGGAGAGGAGAGGAAGAGAGAGAAGAGGAGAGACACGAGAGGAGAGAAGGGAAGAGAGGAATATGAGATTATAGATGAGATAGTTGAGAGGAGACGCAAGAATTGAGCGGCCCAGATTGATATTGGGAAGTTTCAAGTGACCTGAGGGCCTGAGGGCCGGATAGAGAGGCTTGAGGCCAGAGAGTTTGCCGACCCCTACTGTAACGAAAAGGGCTTACCAACCTTAAGCGCGCAGAATAGAGTCCAATTAAAGTAAAGCTTTGTCTGACACCATGTACTTCACTGCGATGGGCTGTCTCGAAGTTTCTCTAGTCGACTTGTCTGACAAATTTTCCGTTGCAATGAAAGCTAATGTGCCCGCCAGCTCTAACTCAGAAAGCCACTGTACTCCTACGATATGTACTGCAAAAGTTAAATAAAAATGAAATCCAAGGCAAATCCCGTTCAACCCTTAATCCTTTCTCGGCTGAGGCTTCTTATCTTATAATCTGATCCTGATTTCCTGATATATCAGACTGACTGAAGCCCGATCACCTGCATCGCGATCTTGTTAATTCTCTGATTTCCTTTTGCTCAGACTCATGCTCAAGCCCTCGGGAAGACAGATAATCTCTAATCCCAGTGCTCCTGCCGCCCTTCTGTCCATCGCTTCTTCTACTGTCCACTGTCAACTAAGAGTACAACAGAATGCAGTAAACTATATTTATGGTTATGTCGCGAATTCTTGCAGAGCCTACGATCTACCGAAATCGACTTAAACAAGCAACCGTTCACCTAGATTCACCTGCAAACTATAACTGGCTCTGTTATTACTTAATCCGGTTGATTAACTAACTAATTAATTAACGCTTGACCCCATTGTGATGCTAGACTCTCAACCATTATATTATTTTGTCTTGGACAAAGTTTGCTATCGATACATATCGGTGGCTGGATAAAAAACAATATATTAATATATTAGACAGTTCAATAAGTGCGTCACCTTAGCTTCATATTTTTATTAAGCTTATCAGCACCATAAATGGAATGATTTTATCTTGTTGCAAGCAGAAGCAGTATCCGTTGTTTGTATCTATTTTAATCTTCTATTCATTTGTATTTGTAAAACATTGGCACTACGTTGCGTTATGCTTGCGTTATTTTCCAATAACTGAAACAACATTAAGTTGTTATGCTTTGTGTCTTGTTCGCCTTCTAAAGTAGCAATCGTTATCTTAATTATTTTAATTATAGTTTCTCTTAGTTCGCGCTCTCCAAACTAATGCCAATTCCCGGGTGTACATTCGATGTACATTGATACTAGGAGTTCTCGCGCTGCACTCTAGTTTTTTATTGTCCCACAGTAAGTAGTATGTGTAAACATGCGACTTGAAACCATTCAAAAGTTAAGATTTCTACGCAAATAACTACAACTACAAATTTTATATTTTTTCAGATGGAGTACTTTCAACAGATTTTTTTGGACGTTGTATGACCTACTTATTGGCTATTTTTGCTCTGTCCAAACAATAAAGTGCGCACGTGAATTTCTAAATACATTCTTGTGTGTATGCTGTTTTATATTTGTATCTGTGTAAAAGTTGACTGCAGACTTTTTCATCAATTCTTCGAATCTACGCTAAGTGTCTGCTTTTTTAAGTCTTTTCAGTCCATCTGAACTTATACCATATCCCCAGCCACTATCCTAGGTCTATCCATTGCCAGTTCTCACATCCCCAGCCACGTCCCCTATCCCCTGAGAATTCCCAGGTCCCCAGCCAAGCACATATACCAGTCTACTTATCCACAGATAAAAGCATTGAACAGTGGCTGATGCTGTCACATGTTGGTGAAGCTGTTAAAAGCTCCCACATACACTTACATGTTTAGGACATACATGTCGTTAATATGCATACCGACCTATGTGCATCTGTAGTAGTTATGTAATCATACATTGGATTATGCCATATGCTATAGTAGGACTCTTCAAGCATCAGCATCATCATTGTTGAATTCCTCAGAAGATACCAATGTATTTTATTTGTAACCCCTACTGCAGTTGTTTACAGTTAGCAGTAAAAATATTAAAGATATTAATAGCCAAATATGTCCATCATGACAAAAAAATATATATTTATGATGATGCTACTGTACATGTACATGTATATCCTGAAGAAAACGACTTGAATTTTTCTTTTCTTAACGAAATATATGCTACTCTTACTACTAATAAGTGTACCATTCTAATTATGCTACACTAGTACCATTTAAATTTTTCTCCAGTCAATGCTTAAATTAAATATTAAAAAAACAAAACACTGCAATTGAGGTGTGCCATTGTTAGTATAGTGGATTTTTATATACTACTGTACGAGTATTGGGTTGGCAATACAAAGCAATAAATATTGTATATGCTTCTAGAGTTCGACAGACAGATCTATGCACATTAATTGTACGCTATTCAAGGACTACTAGTGAAGTACAAGGACGGAAACTACATGTACGTTTCTTGGAAAACTTTAATACCGAAGTACCGTTTTATACCGAAAAATATAGTGATGAGGACGCACTTTTCCCAAATCCCGCGCTAGCACATGGGCTCTAAACTTACTCGCCTACTAACAGTGGGCGATGGGCATTTTTATCCTTTCTCTGCGAATTGTCAAAATCTATACTAAATATAATGTCTGGTCATACTAGTAGTCATAATAACATAGGCATTGCTTTTGGGGTCATAAATCATCGCTTTCGAAGCTGGTCTGACAGCCACCCGCGCCTCACTCAGTGTTGAGACGGGCGCCAGATGGTCTGAGAGGATGCGGGCGGTAGCTTTTTTCTCATCATTTTGACAGGCCATCAATGAGGTCTGAGCCTATTGTTCGGATTCACTCAAGCGTGTGACAGCTTTGACAGCTATGCGTTTTACCCCTAAAAGTACTTTGGGATTAGCAATTAGCGTTTTCTCTTCATTATCTTCACTTTCTATTTAATAAGAGCTTTCTTGTATATTTTTTCATTAATTTCTGTCAAACCTACGCGAAAGGTCATAAATCATTTTGTTGCGATTTTGAGTGATTTATGGCCGCACCTGTCATCTTTTTACGACCCTGTGGGAACTGATAGGATCTCTCGGTCACGTGATTCTGGGTAGCAACAAGCTTAGCCAATCAGAAAATTCGGCGCTCATTTTAACAAAACGGCTCAGCCAATCAGAATCGACGTGTTCCATTATAACAAACTGCGGTCCAGTTGGCGGCTATTTAAACCGGAGTTTTTGGCCCGCTCGGACTCAACTTTGGCTCGGGCCCAGCGCGCAACTTCTGGTTCCCGGAGCACGACCGTCGTTTCTTGATCCCCGGATTGCGACTTCCCCCATCATCATCAAGGACGAGTCCCCCGGTCGACAGCAGCGAACATCAAGCAAAGATCATCACCTGCTAGCTATCAGCGAAGATCGTGACAGCATCATCCCGAGTCTACAGCTGCGAAGCATCAAGCCGATTCGGTCACTGTGGATTACCTTGTCTCCGGCTGTTGAGTTTCTGATTGGTTGGGTGAGAGGCTACCTAGACTTGCTTGATTGGGTGATCCCTTATCTGTCCCCTGTTTCAGTAGCTGAACTAGGCGCACACTTTTGCTCATTTTGTTCAGTAGTGCTGTTACTGAGGCAGAAATCACTTAATAATACTGCTAGTAGTCTGAAACTCCAATTCAATCTGAGGTGTGAAGAGATATAAGGAGAAGGTTAAATCTAATAGTTATTTTTATCGGTTTTATTTCTTTGTTCGCCGATGGCTCAGATGAGTAGCTAAGCTAGTAGGCGCGGGTCACAGTGGACCAATGGCCAGGCAGTTCTCAGTCGATTAATCAATCAAATCAGTGAGCAAAACTGCCAGAAGTGGAGAATCGGCGCCAGAGATGTACTTTGTGCACTCTAGGTTAGCCAAGCGGCTCGGGTAATGAATCATGCGGTCTCTGAAGTTCGAGTTAGTCTATCATCAGCGCTATGAGAGGCTAGTTGGCGCGTTGAAGGCCAAAAGTACATATCTTCGTATTTAGCAATGTGATAGTACATGTAGCTACCCCATAGACTCGCCACTGCAAGAATCCCCTGCACAAGTCCCCTCTGTACCTGCATGGCCAATGCGATCTAATCCCAGCAGTGTCCCTTATTATCGGCTATGACTTCGAGATTGACAGCAAAAAGACACTAGTTGGCAGGTAAGTGCAAAGCCCCTTCTAGTCGGAAGCCCGATTTCGAGAGTCCCGGTGTGGTGAGCCAGGACGCACGGGCTGGTGGCAGCGAGTTAGCTTAGTCTGCGGATTAGCTAATTTCTACCTTCAAAATTCTCCCTGCTTGTCTCTCGCTGTCCCTCTCTTAGCTATAGGACCTAGACTGCTCGCCACACGATCAAGCTACCATGGGGCTGACCATCTGACAGGAGTGGGGGGCCAGGACTCTAATTGATTTATTTCTGAGACCTGAGGACCGAAGGCTTCCTCACAAGGGGCCTGAAAGGTCGAAACCCATCAATAGGGTGATTTTTTTTCCAGATAAAAATGTTTTTGCTTTTGATAGAAGGGAGATCCGACGTCGAATTGCTGTACAGGATGTGAAGGGCTATAATTATTCAGGCAAGTACAGAGCTGCTGGCCATTAACCAACTTGACCCAGCCATTTTTCCCAAAAACTTATGGTTATGGCCGGGGGCGGAGCTAAGATCGAGCTACATGTAGGGCCGGAGATGGATTTGGGGCCTCCGTACAGCAATCCGACGTCCGGCCGACATTCCCGATCCGACGTTTATCTAACGTCGGTGACAAATCTGTGCTTTTGCATTAAATCGATCCAGTGTCAACAAGGCAACTCAAGAAATCGAAGCGTCTTCTGTATTCTTGTTCTTCGCAATTCTATAGCATAGCTCTAGCTATCTATCTGAATTATAATTGCTGTCAATTCGAGGTCAAAATTATGTGTTTTTGGAGCGTCCGGGGCTTCCTATAGGTTTGGTGGAGAGCTTAGACCGCATCACTGTGTGCGTTCGTCCTTGCAAGAAGGGTTTTTTAGGTTTCACTCCAGTCCAGATTTTTAAAACTTGGGACCACTCTGCATGATCTGATGTTCAGAAAATTCAAAACGCAGAAAATTTCCTAATCACACATTTTGGAATGAATGCAGTTAAAAACAAATAAGCAAAAAAGCAACTGTTAACATATTGATCGTAAACAAGTGCGTCAAACAGTTTCGCAAAAATTTGCGATCATTGCCTATGATTTTTATTGCAATTAGCTAGTAGTTTAGCAAGTGAGATCATCATCGCGCGCCCCAGTTCATGCATTCGAAACCGCTGCATCAGCCTCCGCAGCGTCAATCTAAGCTTCGCTTCCTCCTTGAGCCCCAGAGTATTTTGCAATACGACGGCAGTTGGTAGGAGTCCTGGTCTTGGAACGCGCCATACTTCGGCAAATCTTCAACAGTAGTGGCGGCGTCATCGGGAGCGGTCCTAGGCCTTGCGTCGATCACACCGACATTGAAAGCGAGAGCGATAGCCATGAGTGAAACAACAAGCAGAACGCTTTGGTAAATCTGTCTCAAAGCCATTTTAGTTTTATTCAGCAATTTTTCGACGCTGATTCTTGGGGGGGGGCGGTTATTCGTCAAGTCATGGTGCAGCTAAGTTTATATATGCCTTTTGGAACGCGCCTTGGAATGCCTTTTGAAAGTTACAAAGAGATTTCCGGCTTTATTCATTTCGCAGTTTAATCACGCAGGCTTTGTCGGTTATCTAAGGATTAATTTTAAGGATTTCTGATTTGGCTTTGTCGGCGTGAAGTGAATTTAAAATTCTTTTGTTTACTTCCTGACTGCCAAGGTGGTTTCAGCGAAAGCGAAAGATTTCCTGCAAGACGTGAAATTGCGCGCTCGGGACTTTCGTGTCGGGCAATCGAAAGACAAAGTTGCAGTTGCAGTGCTTGTGAAATAGTTTTCAGAGAACTATTCAACGGATCAAGCATTAGGCTTCACTTAAGGCCGGTTTTCTCTGAAAATTCTCTGGGGGGTCTTTCTCGAAAGCAACTTACGATCGACCATAGACGTAAGTTGGGTAAGCTACACTTACGGGTTGCTCAAAGGGCTCGCAAGTTAGCTATGCGTAAGATTGATCGCAACTTTACGAGTTCGTAACTTTGCTCAAAAGACTGTTTCTCGAAACGTTCGTATGTCTATGGTCTTTCGTAAGGTTGATCTTAACCCTACGACTGCTCGGTATCAGTCGTAAGACGCACTTAAGCACTAATCGCATAGTACGTGAAGCTTTAGTCAAGCCAAGTCAAGTTAAACTTTATCGAAGGTGGGTCTTTCTCGAAAGCAACTTACGATAGACTAAGTAAAGATATTTACATATTTATGACCATAGACATGAAACTTTTCGTTTCAGATACGACTTACGAACAGCGTAAGCCACGCAAAGTCTCAGTGAGTTTTGAGAAAGCGTCTTACGAGCAAACTTACGCTACACGTAAATTTCTTTCTTACGATCTAACTTACCATAGAACTTACGTGAGTTTCGAGAAACACCCCCCTGAAGTTGACAATTATTTTTCCCACGAGATTCCATATTTTCAAAAGACGCTTGCAGAGAGAATGTTTTTCCCCAAGGTTGATTCACAGATATTTCTCTCACAAAATCAACTTTGTATGTCTTCAAGAAGTTTGCTAAATAACGATGTACACACCCATTTTTTGTGTGACGAGCTGTCTTGTACATAATACATTGCAAGGTGTGTAAATCCTTCGTGTGATATCATTGCTCATTTGAATTGGCATTTTGAGCGGACGTACTATTTCATAGTGCATAAACATACATGTAGATGTATACTCGTATGCACAAAAGTTGAGAGGAATGGACGCACTCTCGATCTTGCCTGAGTCTTTTAGCCCCCCCCCGCCCGTTAGCAACAGCAAGTGTTGTGTGCACAGAGCAGCACAGCACACAAAAACCTCTCCCTCTCTCTAACCCCTTCCCTTGGCTCATTTTAATTCTTCATCTAAATCTATTCAGTCTCCACGCTGTGAATTTCAATTGAATATGAAGCCCAAAGTGTCAGGCTCTTACGCACGCACCCTCCCTCTGTGCCCCCGCCTCCCCAACACTCAGCTCTCCGGGTTCCAAGGGCAACTGACGAACACAAACAGAAGAGAAAAGGCCAACACATCGAGCTGTATTTAGTAAGCGCGTCCAACTGAGACAGCCAAATAGTTTTAACGTATAACTGCAGTCGGATCGCAAAAATGCGAACTCTGGACACTGAAGAGAAAGTCCTTGTCGGTCTGGCATGGGCTTTCGCCGTTCTCGGCCTCGCCTTCGCGGGAGTTGGCATCTGGTGCCTGGCCGACACCAGCACTCTGCTGGGCTACGCGAACAGTCTGTACTACAACAGCCAGGGGAGCAACCTGTTCGGGCTGCAACCGGGTTTCACTCTGGTGCCGTGCGGTTTAGCCAGCGTCTTCGCTCTTCCAATCTGCATGGCGGCAACTTGCCGACCATCGAAGTCATTTCTAATAGCTTTCATAGTTTACATGTGCATCCTGCTGCTCGTTGAACTGCCAATGACTATCACGGTTCTGGCTGGTTGGCCTACAACAAAGACTACTTTGCAGACGGCGTTGGAAAACTCCATGAAAGACGACTATGTCGGTTTGCCCTACAGCTACACGCATAACGAACCAAATTCGTTGATCTTTGACAAGCTGATGCTGGAAAATAAATGCTGCGGCATCAACTCCAACACGGACTTCACTAATAACTACTTGACATACGCCAGCGTCTGGTACAACGGCTATCGCTCTTATGCATTGGGCAACGGTACCAGCCTCACAGCCAGCATCCCAGCCGCCTGTTGCATGTACA
>NIVC01002129.1:232500-262500 GCA_002269645.1 Macrostomum lignano | reverse complement strand
CAGATCTGGCGGAACTCTCGCATGGCCTGGTCGCAGTTCATGGGGCTGATGCCCGACAGCAGCTCCAGCACCGACGGGCTCAGCATGCCGGCAAGGGAGAAGCCTCCGGTTTCTGTTTCCATGACGACCATCTCGTCGGAGCACAGCATCGGGTCGTCACCTCCAGGTAGAGGTGACACCGTCGAGTACGAAGCCGCAGCCACAGACGGAGCATTGCTGATTGAGTTTGTCAGGGAACTGCCTGGAGACGAGGAGGGTGTCTCCGTTGATGCTGGGACATGGAGCGCCTGAGGTGGTGGTCCTTGAAGCTGCTCCTGGGGCAGCGGCTGCGGCTCAGACGGCAGCTTTGAGCATCGATGCTGGAGGCGCTGAAGAATCTGATTGAAGCAAAACCAGTCGGTAGCAGACATTATAATTGTTTCAACTAAAGCTTTGAGCATCAGATTTTCTTTTCAAAGAAGGTTGCAACCTATCTCAATGAGATTCTCGTGAGATTAGATTAGAAATCTATTTGATCTATCTCAATGAGAATCTCGTGAGATTAGATGAGAAATCTATTTGATCTATCTCAATGAGAATCTCGTGAGATTAGATTAGAAGTCTATTTGATCTATCTCAATGAGATTCTCGTGAGATTAGATTAGAAATCTATTTGCTCTATCCCAATGAGAATCTCGTGAGATTAGATTAGAAATCTATTTGATCTATCTCAATGAGATTCTCGTGAGATTAGATTAGAAATCTATTTGATCTATCTCAATGAGAGTCTCGTGAGATTAGATTAGAAATCTATTTGATCTATCTCAATGAGATTCTAGTGAGATTACATTAGAAATCTATTTGATCTATCTCAATGAGATTCTAGTGAGATTAGATTAGAAGTCTATTTGATCTATCTCAATGAGATTCTAGTGAGATTACATTAGAAATCTATTTGATCTATCTCAATGAGATTCTAGTGAGATTAGATTAGAAGTCTATTTGATCTATCTCAATGAGATTCTAGTGAGATTACATTAGAAATCTATTTGATCTATCTCAATGAGAATCTCGTGAGATTAGATTAGAAGTCGATTTGATCTATCTCATTGAGAGTATCGTGAGATGAGATCTACAAAATAATCTAATCTATCCCAATGCGAATTCGGACTCTCACCTGACCCCGACTCATCCCCGATGCCGCGGCGTCCCGGCTACCCGGTGCTGGCGGCGCAGCACAACCAGACATCGGGCTGATCTGCGGGGAGCTGCTCAGCTCAGACGAAATTGGAGAAGCTTGCAGCAGCGACTGGAGGAAGCTGGATGCCGCCGCATCTTTAGCTGCTTCTGTTGCTGCGGCAGAGGCTTCAGCGGGGACTGCGGCGGTGGCGACGGCGGCGGCAGCTGAGGCCCCAGCGTGAAGGGAGCTCATTTCAGATGCTTCCCGCTCGATGGCTGCTCTGAGATCGGCGCAAGTCTGCATCGAAGCCTGCGAGCGACGATGGAATTTTGTTTGGAGTTGACTGTAGCTGCGAGAGTGAGAGGGGAAGATGTAGTAGGAAGGGGCGGATAGAGGGGATGAGGGAAGGAGAGAGGGGATGAGGGAAGGAGAGAGGGGATGAGGGAAGGAGAGAGGGGATGAGGGAAGGAGAGAGGGGATGAGGGAAAGAGAGGGGATGAGGGAAGGAGAGAGGGGATGAGGGAAGGAGAGAGGGATGAGGGAAGGAGAGAGGGGATGAGGGAAGGAGAGAGGGGATGAGGGAAGGAGAGAGGGGATGAGGGAAGGAGAGAGGGGATGAGGGAAGGAGAGAGGGGATGAGGGAAGGAGAGAGGGGATGAGGGAAGGAGAGAGGGGATGAGGGAAGGAGAGAGGGGATGAGGGAAGGATAGAGGGGATGAGGGAAGGAGAGGAGGATGAGGGAAGGAGAGAGGGGATGACGAGAGGAGAGAGGGGATGAGGGGAGGAGAGAGGGGATGAGGGGAGGAGAGAGGGGATGAGGGGAGGAGAGAGGGGATGACGAGAGGAGAGAGGGGATGAGGGAAGGAGAGAGGGGATGACGAGAGGAGAGAGGGGATGACGAGAGGAGAGAGGGGATGAGGGGAGGAGAGAGGGGATGAGGGAAGGAGAGAGGGGATGAGGGGAGGAGAGAGGGGATGACGAGAGGAGAGAGGGGATGAGGGAAGGAGAGAGGGGATGACGAGAGGAGAGAGGGGATGACGAGAGGAGAGAGGGGATGAGGGGAGGAGAGAGGGGATGAGGGAAGGAGAGAGGGGATGAGGGAAGGAGAAAAGGGAAGACGAGAGGAGAGAGGGGATGAGGGAAGGAGAGAGGGGATGAGGGGAGGAGAGAGGGGATGAGGGAAGGAGAAAGGGGATGAGGGGAGGAGAGAGGGGATGAAGGGAGGAGAGAGGGGATGAGGGGCGGATAGAGGGGGTGAGGGCTATAGAAAGGAGATTTCAAGGCATCAATACAACAGCAGAACCCCAGGCGACCCCTCCCGAAGCCACCAACCTCCAGCCGGGTGAAGTCCAGCAGCTGCGGCAACATCGGCAGCCTCTCAGCCTCCGGCCGGGTGCCCCGCAGGCTGGCCAGAAAGTCGCCAGTGCTATCATTGCCGTTGCCATGGAGAATCTCGTCGGCCGTTGGCCGGTACTGAGCATCGTAGTTGAGCATCCTGAGCAGCAGCGAAATGGCCTCCAAGCCGGCAGCTGAGCTGGCTGCCAGAAGCTCCGTCAGCGATTGACAGCCGCTGTTGGCCTGGCTGACCACAGATTTCTCGTCGATAAGCGTGGCGAGGCAGGGCGGCAGCGGGCCGAGCAGCTTGGCCATGTCGCTCACGATGTCGGGGATTCGTTCGCCGGGGAACAGGGGCCGGCCGATCAGAAGTTCGCCGAGCACGCAGCCGGCAGACCAGATGTCCACGGCGGTTGTGTATTGAGCAGCTTTGAGCAGCAGTTCGGGAGCCCTGTAGCGGCGGGTGGCCACGTACACCGTCAGCTGCTGCGTGTCGGTGTCAGTCAGGTGCCGGGACATGCCTGCGGGTTGGGGGGGAGTTGGAGTCGACTGGTGATATCACACACTCTATATTAGTCACGTGCACGTGCGCACAAAAGAACAACGAAGGAGAGAGTTAAAACAGCATGCGATTTTAAAGTGTACGCAGCAAACCCCCAGCACCCCACACAATACAAGCCAAGTCACTACAGTATCTAACACCCTTACACATGTATCTAACACCCTGATACATGTATGTAACACCCTTACACATGTATTTAACACCCTGATACATGTATCTAACACCCTTACACATGTATATAACACCCTGAAACGTGTATCTAACACCCTGAAACATGTATTCAACACCCTGACACATGTATTTAAAACCCTCACACATGTATCTAATACCCTGACACCTGTATCTAACACCCTGATACATGTATCTAACAAACTGACGCCTGTATCTAACAAACTGACGCCTGTATCTAACAAACTGACGCCTGTATCTAACACACTGACGCCTGTATCTAACACACTGACGCCTGTATCTAACACACTGACGCCTGTATCTAAATATCGCTGTATCTAACACACAGTGTTCATTGTTTACTACCAGAGAAATTTTGCTCACCAAAATCGCAAATCTTCAATTCCAGCGCCTCATTGATCAGTAAATTGCTCGGCTTCAAATCTCGATGAGCAACACCAATGGAGTGGATGCAGCTGAGACCGCACATCAGCTGATAGAATATGTACCTGCAGTTCGGTTGGGAGAACTTCTTGAGAGTGATAGAGACCGATAGATAGATAGATAGATAGATAGATAGACAGATCTCACTTGACATCGGGGAAAGCCAGGGCTCCCCGCTGCTTGAGGAAGCCATTCAAGTCCATGGGCATGTAGTCCAGCACAAGGTAGACATCGCAGGACTGACGCGACTGCTGCAGAAAAATTCCCCGCAGCGAGACTACATTGGGATGCGACAGATGGCGCAGTATTTTGATTTCGCGAAATGCTCGCTTAGCAACAACTTCGTTGGCGAAAGCGTCTGATAGTCGCTTGATGGCAACTCGCGAGCCAGTGTCTGCCACAGTGGCTGAGCACACAAGCCCATAGGCGCCAAGACCTGCAATCAGAAAATGATGAATCATTTAGGTTCATTTTGAGATATTGCTTGGACTTTTACTCAATATATTTACAAATCAGAAAAGTTATTTTCTAATAAATCATCTGCTGTAAATACACTATAGATTTGTTTAAGAGTAATTCATTAAAAATCAAAATGGTCTATACATTTTTGACAGATTGCTGATCGGGTTAAAAATTACAGAAGTATGATATTTTTAGAAATTATTACAAAGTAGAAATGAAATAAAATAGAAAATAATAGCGAAAAAATAAAAATCAATAAAAACTCAGCCTTCAACATTCAAATCTTAACAATAAAAGTAGATTTTTACCAAAAATACTTGTTTTGTATACATAAATCAATCTCTGTTGTTCAGCTTTTAAACATACCCATGAACTTCTCGAAACGATACGGCGTGCCATTAAAGTTGAAATTCACATTAAATTGTCGAATCTTCTCTCGTATGCCCTCGTTTTGTAGGGCAAACAGACTTCGCATTTCAAGAGCAGATATTTTCTAAAAGGAATAATTTATGTCAGTTCTAAATTTCTGTGTGAAATTATCAAATCAATTATTAATTGCTAATAATAGATTCTTTTTAGTAGAAACGTACTTAAAAGGTGAAATGGTTTATAACCGATTCCTGAACAAAGACTTACAAATAAATAAATCGAAAGTTCCGAACAGGCACAGAGTCCAAGGTTGCTGGTGGCGCTATAAGTCGCACATGGTACCGGATAAAAGTCATAAAAATTCTAAGTTAAAATTTTGCGATGAACTAATATAATTATTTTATACAATTTTAACAAAATAACTAACTTTTATTTGTTTATTAAAAGAAAAAGCTTCAATAATCTTTGATTCTTTTGATAAGTAAGATTTTGGATAGCATTCTTAAGCAACAAAGAATAACACACGAAGTAACACCAGATAGAGCGTCACTAGAGTCGCGGAGATTTGAATATTGAAGACGTAAAATATTTACCCAAAATTGGCGTCAAATGCATGTAAAAATTTCTCGATACATCCAATTTTATAATAAAATATGTCAAAAAATATCGTCTCCTGGGCTTTAAAATTTGGATTATATAACTATATTAGATAGAGCATGCTCTATATTGAAATGCCATGCACATTTAAAAATATTATTTGAAGTATGTCTTAGAAGTTGAATTATAAACATTTTTGATATAATTTTGCCCTAAAATAATAACTATAAAAACCATACATTAGCTACTAGCTGTTCATTACCTCTATCCTCCACCCTCTTCTCCCTCTGGCCCCTTTTCTGCAGGGTGGTCCAAAGACAGCGGGAAGGCATGCACTGCCCATTCCGCTAACCTTCCAGCCTCAACCTCCTCTCCAGCCACCACCCTCTTCCCCAACCGATGCTCCCTAACAGGCAATCATTGTATTCCATTATATCGAGAATTTTTATTTATGTGCTACATCTAGATTCCTTGGTTCTATCCGTTAAATCCAAAAGATCAAATACTATAAGTTTGCTGCTCAATCTGCTTTCCATATCCCTTGCTTGAGTAGCATAAGGATCAGTGAGGAGTCTGGCTAAGTCTCGTTTAGATCGTCATTAGCAATACAGCATGGCATTAAAATATTTCAAGAGATTCAAACGGTAGGGTGGGGTGGAGGGGAAGAGGGTGGGGCTGGAGGTGAAGAGGATGGGGCTGGAGGGGAAGAGGGTGGGACTGGAGTGGAAGAGGGTGGGCGCTGGAGAGGAGGGTGGGCTGGAGGGAGCGAAGCTGTTGGGAGAGCGCCGTAGGCAGCGGCGTTAGCGTGCGGAAGTGTAGTCCATTCTAGATGGAAATCTTTTAGAGATTCTGAGTGATGACGCCCTCCTAGAGTTCGAAGGCGCCTCATGTAGCACCTGTCCACAACTCATGTAGCACCTGTTTTCATGTAACTCCTTGCCTGTTTTCATTCAGTTTATGACTGAAGGGGCTCTGCTTCTGTCTACCCTTCGTCTCGTAATATCTGTATATGCATGTTATTTCTGCGATTTTCATTCCGGACTGACACTATTGCGTCATATTTAATTATTGCATTATCATTCTTATTGACACTGGGTAGACAAGTGGTGCCCGCGCTTCCCATGCACCTCCAGCTTCCCAGTAGTGCTTGAAGTGCCCGAAGTTGGTTCTGTATATACTCAGTAGCATTGAAAAGTCGCCAACACAAAAGATTCCGTCTGTGGTAACCACTTTTGAGAGAGCAGGTAAACTGCAACCTGTCTACTGCAAACTACTGGTTGCAATCGAAACCCATCGGGCCGACTAAACATATGCAAAACTGCAACCTGTTGAAATTGCAACCTATCCAACCTGCAACCTGTCTACTGCAACCTATCCAAACTGCAACCTGTCCAAACTGCAACCTGTCTACTGCAATCTGTCCAAACTGCAAACTGTCTACTGCAACCTGTCCAAACTGCAACCTGTCTACTGCAATCTGTTCAAACTGCAACCTGTCTACTGCAGCCTGTCCAATCTGCAACCTGTCCAATCTGCAACCTGTCTACTGCAACCTATCCAACCTGCAACCTGTCTACTGCAACCTATCCAAACTGCAGCCTGTCCAATCTGCAACCTGTCCAATCTGCAACCTGTCTACTGCAACCTATCCAACCTGCAACCTGTCTACTGCAACCTATCCAAACTGCAACCTGTCCAAACTGCAACCTGTCTACTGCAATCTGTCCAAACTGCAACCTGTCTACTGCAACCTGTCTACTGCAATCTGTCCAAACTGCAACCTGTCTACTGCAATCTGTCCAAACTGCAACCTGTCTACTGCAACCTGTCTACTGCAATCTGTCCAAACTGCAACCTGTCCAAACTGCAACCTGTCTACTGCAGCCTGTCCAATCTGCAACCTGTCCAATCTGCAACCTGTCCAATCTGCAACCTGTCTACTGCAGCCTGTCCAATCTGCAACCTGTCTACTGCAACCTATCCAACCTGCAACCTGTCTACTGCAACCTATCCAAACTGCAACCTGTCCAAACTGCAACCTGTCTACTGCAATCTGTCCAAACTGCAACCTGTGTACTGCAATCTGTCCAAACTGCAACCTGTCTACTGCAATCTGTCCAAACTGCAACCTGTCTACTGCAACCTGTCTACTGCAATCTGTCCAATCTGCAACCTGTCTACTGCAGGCTGTCCAATCTGCAACCTGTCTACTGCAGCCTGTCCAATCTGCAACCTGTCCAATCTGCAACCTGTCTACTGCAGCCTGTCCAAACTGCAACCTGTCTACTGCAGCCTGTCCAATCTGCAACCTGTCCAATCTGCAACCTGTCTACTGCAGCCTGTCCAAACTGCAACCTGTCCAAACTGCAACCTGTCTACTGCAATCTGTCCAAACTGCAACCTGTCCAAACTGCAGCCTGTCCAAACTGCAACCTGTCCAAACTGCAGCCTGTCCAAACTGCAACCTGTCCAAACTGCAACCTGTCCAAACTGCAGCCTGTCCAAACTGCAGCCTGTCCAAACTGCAGCCTGTCCAAACTGCAACCTGTCCAAACTGCAGCCTGTCCAAACTGCAACCTGTCCAAACTGCAACCTGTCCAAACTGCAACCTGTCCAAACTGCAGCCTGTCCAAACTGCAGCCTGTCTACTGCAACAGGGACACATATTTGAAACAAATAAATCAAAGTAAAAAAACGAATCAACTTCGGCAAAATTGGACTGTAAGGAACTATATTGATTGAAATGCTTATTCAAAATGCAGGAACTTAATTCTTGGTAAACTACTACATGTATTATAGAAACATACGCTCGTGTGAGACCAAACCAATTTTAAAGAGTTTGTTAAGTTTTTTTTCAGTTTTTAAATACGCGCGTAAATTATTTAAAAAAAGGAAATGCAAACCGACAAATACAAACAGGCAAAGAATAAGATGAATTTATGGAACATAAAGTGATTACTACTACTTAAAAAATTAACCAGTTACAAACGTAAAGACTAAGTCGCAGACAAACTACCCTGAAAAGTAAAATAAAGCACTTTTAATCTGACCAATATTACTCCATGACTATTTTCAATGATTTCAATGACCAGATACCACCCCCAGAACCAGACCCACCCCTATGACCAGACACCACCCCCTATGACCAGACACCATCCCCTATGACTAGACACCACCCCCTATGACCAGACACCACCCCCTATGACCAGACAACCATGCCCTATGACCAGACACCACCCCCTATGACCAGACAGACACCACCCTAAATGACAAGTCACCACCCCTATGACTGCAGACATCATGCCCTATGACCAGACACCACTCCCTATGACCAGACACCACTCCTTATGACTAGACACCACCCTAAATGATAAGACCCCACCCCTATGACCAGACACCACCCTAAATGACCAGACAGCACCCCCATGACCAGACACCACCCCCATGACCAGACACCACCCCCTATGACCAGACACCCTGCCCTATATGACCAGACACCATGCCCTATATGACCAGACACCATGCTCTATGACCAGACACCACCCCCTATGACCAGACACCCTGCCCTATATGACCAGACACCACCCCTATGACCAGACACCACCCCCTATGACCAGACACCCTGCCCTATATGACCAGACACCCTGCCCCATGACCAGACACCAAAAATCAATTTTCAGACATCCAACTCGCAGTCCTAATCAGTCAGAAAGTTCCACGGAAACAGTTCTGCCGGAAGTGGAAACGCATTGGACCGGTACTTGTGACAGTCAGGATCGAAGCAGCGCTGCTCAAACGACTGCTCAACCAGGTTGACAAGGAAATAGACGTGATTGCTTCTGTGGTGCCGCTCCACTCGATGGCAATACCGATAGTTGCTAGGGAACAGGGTGAGGATCTGATTGGCTGGGCAGTAGGACCACATCCTCAACTGGCCTTGATTGGACATCACTGTGACGAGGAAGTGCCGATCCACTTCCGGGTAGGGAGACGGCGGGCGGCCCTGAGAGGAAGTGGCATGATTGAATTAATAGGATTACCCTAATGCTAAAGTCGCAAAAATACTTCCCAATCGGCAAATTTGCACGTAAGCTACTTTCAGTAGTGCACAGTTAAGTAAAAGGTTAAATAATTCAAGCATTTTAAAGTAGTTTTGCTTAACCCACTGAAAAGCGGCATTCCAAACTCGAACTTCCATAAATTTGACTTGATTGATGTCAGTAGATAGTTTAATTCAGGGTTTGCGAGATTTTCTAAATGTAAATGTAATGTTAGTTCCTTTTCGCCATTAGAGATCCTTTAAGTTGTACTTAAGAAATTTAAGATATTATAAAAGGAAAGTTATTATAACTCACGACTTTGAGGTCGGGGGTTCGATTCCCGATCCCACTCGGAACAATTTGAGTCCTTAAGCAAGACACTTATCTCTGCATTGCTTCAGTTCACCCAGCTGTAAAATGGGTGCCAGCATTAGCTGGGGTAACTGAGGGTTTGTGGCGACCCCCAGTCCTTGGACTGATCATTAATATGGGGCGAGATAATTTTTAATCTCTTAGCTGAGCCAGTGAGCGAACTAAACCCACCTGAAGCAACTCTTGACCGTCGCGGGCCGATCGCAATCGAAGCTCCGAACTCGGACAAGAGGAACACAAACTTGTTGTCGGATTTGAATTGGCGCCAGATGACCGACGACCAGCGGATTCGAACCAACAAGCACCGTTTACGCCGCCGGTACAGCCGGAAGGCGACGCTAGCGCCGAGACCGAATGCGGCACCGGCGTTATCAAACTCCGACGCAGGAGCTCAGCTTCCAATTCGGAGGCCGGAGTGGAGGAAGAAGCCAGCGGAGGCCAGGGCAGCAGCGGGGACTTTGGCTTGGCAAGTTTAGCCGAATAAGCGGTGCGGAAGTTCCGGTTGCGAGAGTAAACCGACAGGTCGGCAATGAACGAGCGACGATTCGAAGACTGTTGAGGATCCAAAGGAGCAAAGGGAAATAGCAGCTGCGATTCGGACACACTGGGATTAAAGCTGAAAATTGGTGACTTTTTGGCTTCGAAATCCTTGGGATTTCCGATGGAATTTCCTG
Organism: Macrostomum lignano; assembly: GCA_002269645.1. NCBI lineage: Eukaryota > Metazoa > Platyhelminthes > Macrostomidae > Macrostomum > Macrostomum lignano. The sequence continues at coordinate 252,318 of NIVC01002129.1, read as the reverse complement.
CGATACTTGGGGCATCACTTCCGGTTAAATCTGGAGCTTTACTTCCGGTTAAATTACGAGCTTTACTTTGGGTTAAATTACGAGCTTTACTTTTAGTTAAATTACGAGCTTCACTTCCGGTTAAATTACGAGCTTCACTTCCGGTTAAATTACGAGCTTCACTTCCGGTTAAATTACGAGCTTCACTTCCGGTTAAATTACGAGCTTCACTTCCGGTTAAATTACGAGCTTCACTTCCGGTTAAATTACGAGCTTCACTTCCGGTTAAATTACGAGCTTCACTTCCGGTTAAATTACGAGCTTCACTTCCGGTTAAATGAAGAGATTCACTTCCGGTTAAATTACGAGCTTCACTTCCGGTTAAATTACGAGCTTCACTTCCGGTTAAATTACGAGCTTCACTTCCGGTTAAATGAAGAGATTCACTTCCGGTCGAATGGTAAACTTCACCAGCGCTCGATTGTTCGAGACTTTTTAAAATGCGCATCCTGAATTCCTGGCAGTTTAGGCACAGATTATTAGCTAATCTGTACACCGGAAGTCCGTGATCTAACTCGTCCGCAAACGAGTCTAAAGCTAGCCATTCCATCAGTAGGGCGTAGGCAAAACGAATAAAACGACCCATTATCTCGTTGTTGGAGAATACCTTAGAATTAGTGTTTTAAAAAAGTATGCGTTTTATACTACTCATTACCTAGCTAGTAGACAAGTAAAGAAAAAGGAAAGGAAAAATATTAAATAAAAATTCAGTGCTTACAACATTAGGAAAGATAACGTGACGACTGAACTTCTGATCTGTGCTGGCATCCAGTTGTACAGCTTCCATCCAATCAGAATGAGTTGCTCCAGTGTCACCAAATGCCACAGTCAGCAAGTTGCGAATAAATCCTAGTAGAATGTCCGTAGCCATTGATCCGTCTAGATCAGGGTTTGATAACCTGTCGAACTCAAGGTCGAAGTATAGGCGGCATCTGGGGGAGAGGGTGAATCGGAGGGTGAATCAGAGGATTCAGAGGGCGACTCTCAATAGAGATCAGATGGCGATTCTCAATAGAGATCAGATGGCAATTCTCAATAGAGATCAGATGGCAATTCTCAAAAGAGATCAGATGGCAACTCTCAATAGAGATCAGATGGCAACTCTCAATAGAGATCAGATGGCAATTCTCAAAAGAGATCAGATGGCAACTCTCAATAGAGATCAGATGGCAACTCTCAATAGAGATCAGATGGCGACTCTCAATAGAGATCAGATGGCAATTCTCAATAGAGATCAGATGGCGACTCTCAATAGAGATCAGATAACAGATCAGATCAGATGGCGACTCTCAATAGAGATCAGATGGCAACTCTCAATAGAGATCAGATGGCGACTCTCAATAGAGATCAGATAACAGATCAGATCAGATGGCGACTCTCAATAGAGATCAGATGGCAACTCTCAATAGAGATCAGATGGCGACTCTCAATAGACCAAATGGTGACTCTCAATAGAGATGAGATGGCGACTCTCAATAGAGATCAGATGGCAACTCTCAATAGAGATCAGATGACAGATCAGATCAGATGGCAACTCTCAATAGAGATCAGATGACAGATCAGATCAGATGGAAATTTAGAGACAAACAACCAGACTATACCTGGAGCCCTCGGGAATAAGTTCGTACAGGTGTCTCCGGCCAACAGGGTGGCCCAGCAGGTAGTCAATACCTGTCTGCAAGTCGCACACAAAGTACAGCCTCTGGCCCTGGTAACCAAGGGATGCAGACTCGCTACTCATCACCAACGGAGGCAATTTCGACGGTTCTAAACAACTGTCACCATGGCAACAACGCTTATAGTATTCTAACGCGTCAGATTGGCTGCGAAAATAATCAGAGAATTGCCAATCAGATAGCAGGCGCCGTTGAGCTGGCGGCGACACAATTTTATTGCCTAGCAACCGCCTAGCAACCAATTCAAGTTCATCGGTTGATTTTCTTTTTCTTGTTAATTGTTTGCTGCTTTGCATGGCAGCATAGACTGCAAAATTGCAATGCACAGAATGTACTGTTGTAAGCAGAGAGCAAGTTGAGAACTTTTTCTCTCTCCTAGGATTTAGGTGTCTAAATTAGGATTTAAGTGTCTAGATCAGGATTTGAGTGTCTAGATCAGGATTTAAGTGTCTAGATCAGGATTTGAGTGTCTAGATCAGGATTTGAGTGTCTAGATCAGGATTTGAGTGTCTAGATCAGGATTTGAGTGTCTAGATTAGGATTTGAGTGTCTAAATCAGGATTTGAGTGTCTAGATCAGGATTTGAGTGTCTAGATCAGGATTTGAGTGTCTAGATCAGGATTTGAGTGTCTAGATCAGGATTTGAGTGTCTAGATCAGGATTTGAGTGTCTAGATCAGGATTTGAGTGTCTAGATCAGGATTTGAGTGTCTGGATCAGGATTTGAGTGTCTGGATCAGGATTTGAGTGTCTAGATTAGGATTTGAGTGTCTAGATCAGGATTTGAGTGTCTAGATTAGAATTTGAGTGTCTAGACAAGGATTTGAGTGTGAAAATTACAGCAATAGAGCAATTTAATTTTCAAAAAAGAAATAAAACAAACTCAAACAATATCTTAGTTTCATGAATTTTAACAAAACGATGTAACCGTAAAAGCCGCATTATTATTAGCAGTATTACTTACCAGTACTAATTATATTTGCCAGTACTAAGTCGTCACCATTCTATGTTGTACATAGGATTTACTTTTCAGCAAAAAATGCAGCTCTTACTTACGTCTTCTGTAATTCTAATTGTATACTTGTTTTTTAAATTATAGTTTTTTTTGCACACCAGAAATACTACTACAATAGCTACAGTAATATATTAGTAATGTTATTAATATTTCAAAATATTTTCGGCACAGCTTTAAGCAGACTAAGAAGAGAAAAATTAACTGAAGAGAAATATTTCATAAAACTTCAGGGCAGCAACGATAATGAAAACTTATGTATACTACTTACATAGTAGTTAGAACATAGGCAGAAATGATATTTCTATTTTTAACGAAAGTCAATAATGATTTCAATTCAAAATGATGTAAATTTTGCTAATTCCTTGTGTCTAAGATGTCTGGCGTAAATTATTATTTACGAATAGATTGGCTGGGAGAAGGTGCCGCCACTCTCGGCCGATACGGGTCTCGAACCCCCCGCAACCTGTTGTGATCGGCGAAGCTTAGTAGCCTGATGCAGTTTGGACATGAAGTCTGGTAGGCCTGTCATGATGCCGGTAACAATTGGATTTGATGTGGTATGCTGATTATTGTTCTGCATTAAACCCTTGCTTGTTTCAGTACTCCATGACACTCGGCTAGTTTAGTAGTCCATAACATTCCCTATTTTGAGCAGTTTAGTAGTCCATAAACCTCACCCTATTTTGAGCAGTTTAGTAGTCCATAAACCTCACCCTATTTTGAGCAGTTTAGTAGTCCATAAAACTCACCCTATTTTGAGCAGTTTAGTAGTCCATAAAACTCACCCTATTTTGAGCAGTTTAGTAGTCCATAAACCTCACCCTATTTTGAGCAGTTTAGTAGTCCATAAACCTCACCCTATTTTGAGCAGTTTAGTAGTCCATAAACCTCACCCTAATTCTCTAAACCAGACGAACCTCTGGTATTTTATTTTAGCAACTAAAAACTCACCAGATGAAGCCACCCAGTTATAAGCGAAACTGGGCACTGAGCTCTGCGGATTATCGCAATAAGTGAGCACATAGTCGAATCCGTTATCCCTTAATCCTGAGTGCGGCCAGATGACCATATCGCTGCGGTACTCATTAACCCGAACTGTGCCCGGTCTGGCATCGGCCTGTCCGAAATCTTCGGCCACTGATCGATTAAGAAATACGACAGCTCCAGACTGAGGGTCCACGCGCCAGCGCCGCTTGTAGATGTACTCTCGGGGCCGCATGGGCCTGGGGTAGTAGGACACCCAGCGGATCAGGTCCGTGTTTGTGTCGCGGTCTCGGCTCAGGTATTGCAATTCTAGCACTAGATCGTCCCATTGCTTGCGATAGTCCAGGTCCTCCATCACCTGCGGGTTGCGCCAGCGTTTTGCTTATTCTTCAAAGGATTTTTAGGGGCGATTCTTTAGGGGATTTTGGGGCGAATCTTTTGGGGATTTTGGGGTGAATCTTTTGGGGATTTTGGGGTGAATCTTTTGGGGATTTTGGGGTGAATCTTTTGGGGATTTTGGGGTGAATCTTTTGGGGATTTTGGGGTGAATCTTTTGGGGATTTTGGGGCGATTCTTTTGGGGATTTTGGGGCGATGCTTTTGAGGATTTTGGGGCGATTCTTTAGGGGATTTTGGGGCGAATCTTTTGGGGATTTTGGGGCGATTCTTTTGGGGATTTTGGGGTGAATCTTTTGGGGATTTTGGGGCGATTCTTTTGGGGATTTTGGGGCGATTCTTTTGGGGATTATTGGGCGATTCTTTTGGGGACTTTGGGGCGATGCTTTGAAGGATATTAAGACGATTTTTTGAGGATTCTAAGGCAATGTGTTTAGGGATTTTAAAGCAATTATTTGGGAAAATTTTAACAATTTTGAGACGATTTTTAGGCGATTTTTTGGGGTATTTTGAGGCGATTCTTAAGGGGGATTTTGAGACGTTTCTTTAGGGGATTTTAGGGCGATTTTAGTGTAGGTTAAACTGTGTACACGTTCGATTCTTTAAAGAATGCAACAATCACAGGCAACTCACTTCAACAAAAGCGGCAGGAGAAATATCGGAGAAGCGGCCGCACACCCGATATTCGTATACGGACTCGTGCGGCTTCTGCCACACTGTGATGTTGTCCCGACGAACTAGCAGTGACCAGCTATCCTTAGCGGTAGATTGCTGCTGTTGATTGCTCTCAGCACTACTAGAATTAGTTGTACTACTATTAGTAGCAAACATTTCCCCACGCACTGTGGCGCACTCGCGCAGGCAATCCTGCAACTCTTCGTCAGTCACTCCGTAGTCGAAGGCGAACAGAGACGAACCAAGCATTAGGCGGCCGGCATTTCGTCGGAACCGCTGCCGGGTGGCCGGGCCGAACCTGTCCATCAGGCGACGCAGAAGAGTGCGTTCGGTCAGCTGCGAGCTGCAGGCTTTGGTTAGCAGAGCCCGGCCGCTAACGGAGGCCAAACGAACCAATTGAGGATGCGTGAGGCATTGGCGAAACCCGACAATGCAGGCGTGGCAAAGCTGCCTAGCTCTGGTGGTGAACATGGTCTCAAGTTAGAGAGTTCGATCTATATATAAGTACTGACACTTTGAGTTGCAGCAGTTGAGCTTTTTTGAGCATGCAAGAATTAGAGAGGAGAGTTGAATTCTGCCTCTGTCAGAATCTCAGTACTATTGGGTATCCTAAGGCCAAATTATAAGCCAAGATGCCAGCTGATATCAGTGAGCATACATGCGCAACCCTCCTGATTAACACTGGCTGTGCAACTTACTTTTTGACAAAAAAGTGCTACTTACCTATCAGAGAAACCTAAACATAATTTAACATAATGTTGGGTAAACAGCAGAAGTAACCAAGACTATATTATTGAGGCTTAAATGCCTCGTCATCTAACTAGTACTATATCAATTTTGAGTGGGCATTTTTTGACTAACTTTGGCTGGGCCCCTTTTGTCCCCTGGTGTCTTCTTTTTCATAGAAAAGACTTGTGAAAACTGTGATATTTTCAAAAATAGAAGCACCTCTGTTGTTAGAATTAAACTTAATTATTAAGTTCTAACAAAATATTCATTATAAAAAGTATTAAAACTATTTTACTACTTTAAAGCTTTAAAAAACTATTTTACTTTTTTTAGTTTTTTTAACAAAAATGATTACAATGCCTAAATCATAATTTCAAAAATACATATACATACCTTTTTGAACTTTAGTTAGGTTAGGTAGATATTAATGCTTTGCATTATTTGCATAGAGGCTAAATAGTCAATTAATAAGCATAGGAATGGGTCTACTACTTTTTACATTTAAATGCATGTACAAAAGCTATCCCAAAAGTAGTATAACTTTATTATCTCTAATTCTAATGATACAAATATTAAATATTTATATCATTTTGCATAAATTTCTAGCATATACATGCCCAACACCTTTTTGACCCATCCAAACCAGACAGGTAAAATGGCTGCAAGCCAAGGTAAGTTGCAAAAACAAAAATGCAAAAAATGAAAATTTGGAAGAAGAAAGAAAGGAGATGAAGAGAAAAGGAAAAGAAAAGAAGAAGAGAAAGAGGGGAAAGAGGAAAGAGAAGAAAAAAGTAAAAGGCAAGAAAAGTATATATAAAGTGAAAATTAAGTCATAATCAAGAGGAAATAACATAAATGCGCAATCTTATGTCAATCACTTGGCTGTTTCTATTGGCAACACATACATGTAAGTTGCTATTGGCTAAGAGCAGTCACCTGACTACTATTCCCTCCAATAGTGACTTATACGTGTGTGTTGCCAATAGAAATGGCCAGGTGAATCCCTAGGTTGCACCTAAGTATAGGAAATAAGTTGCAATCAGGAGAAACAAAGTTACAAATCTGGACAAAACTAAGTCATACTAGATAGGTAAAATTTTGAACTTGGGCATGTATGTTCTAGCAGCCACTCTTTTTATATTAACTCTAATAATATTTAAAGAAATAGACAATAGAAACTAAAGCTGATGAATCTTGGTTATTCTTTATCTACCAAAGGGTATATATTATTTCTTTGAGCAACACTTAAATATATACCAATATAACCAATGACTTTTGGTATAACAAAAGGAAATTACAAAAAAACAATAAATTGAAGCCTAATGGGAGATATTTTGTTACTTTACCTCCTATTTTTAAAGTTTTGTTATGAATTGTCCGCCATTTTACTAAAATTACTATAAATATGAGCAAAATAGATCTGTAGAGAGCCCAACTTCTGTGGTCGCCTCTTTGTAGCAGGCTTTGCCTTTCGGCCGAAATGAACAGTTGTTCTAAAAATAGATCAGTCTATGAGTTATTCCTTTGAAGGCGCCCGCCTTTCCCCTTCCCCGAGAGGTCTTGTTTCCAGCTTTAAGCATACAGTCACCTTTCCTCTTTTCCCTAGAAGGCATTTGTTCAGCTATAAGCGTACAGCCTTTTTTCTCTCTCCCCCAGAGAACGTACAGTCTCTTACTGAGTAATATTTCTAACCCCCTTTTCCTTTATCAGTTGGACAGGCATGAGGCCTCCCTTCCCCAGATCTTTGATTAACCTGGCTATTTGCCAACTCGTCATCCAGACACACTGTCTGCTTAGGCGTCCTACCCTTAGCTTATTCCCTATTAAGGCGTATCCTTCCCATGTCAGCATTCCCTATTAGCTGTTAAAATCCCCCCTTTGTGCTCCCCATTTCCCAGGCAACTCTGATCTATTGCATAGCCCTCCCTTGGACTAGTTAAGTTTAATATAGACAGTGTCTTGCCGCTTGGACACTTCACGCCCCAGGAGCAACCCACGGCTTACTTCTGTTAGTAGTAGAATTTGCATCTTTCTTTGTTCCCCAATTAAGTCCCTTGTGATAACTTGATAGAATAGGAGTCAGTAATCTCACCCTACAACAGATTTAGTAACATCAGTAAGATTCTAATAAATTACCCAGGAGCCCTGCAACAGATTTTTGGTGTCAGCAATAGGAAAACTTCCCTCCCCCAAGACCCCTGTAACAAATATATTCAATAGACTGAATCAAAAATTCCCTAGGCCTATTTATGCCACTAGGACTAGGCCAAGTTAATGTTATAGTATTGTTCATAATTCTTATTTTTTATTGTTTATTTAAAAAAAATATTTTATTTGGATTATCAAAGCATAGGCCCCCCCTAGTGCCAAATTTAAAGGGGAAATAGTATACAGGGTACAATAGGCCTATATAGGCCTACTCCTTAATATATTGAAATTTTTCATTTTTTATATGAAAAATATGCGTAAATTAGGATCATGTGCATAGGTTAGACATGTATAATATATATATAGGCCTATCTTAGTAATTTGTATTATGCCCCTTGTTCAAAATTAGGCCTATCTATCAATCTGCACTTGTGAAAATGAGAAATATAATTTAAAGTAATTACTTTTAGGATAGTTATAGCTAGGCCTATTATTTTATAATTTATCTATAATAAAGTCTAGATAAATAGGGCCTAGGCCTAAAACATTATTGGCTTAGTAGGGCATAGGGCCTTACACTAGTGGCAATAGAACTATATGCATAATATTGTCATTATTGGCATGGGATTATGGGAATAAGCATTGTCATAAATAGGCCTAGGCCCTAGGAACTTTCTAGGACTGGGACTGCTAGCATAATAATCAATCCTCTCTAGGCTTTAGTTATTTATTTTTAAATTTTGATCTTCAGTTTCAAGATTTATAAGTGACTAGGCTAGGCCTAGCCTAGCCCCTGTGCCTTGTGACTATTTGCCTTCTTAGTGGCTAACTAGGCCTACAATATTTTCATAGGCGCTTGGCTTAGCAGTTGGCCCTACCCCTAGCCTAGGCCTATTTATAATAGGGGCCTATTAAAAATATTTGATATATAATTAGGGCCTAAATCAAGTTAGGCCCTACTAACAAGCTCAATATTATATAATAACTGTTTGTTTGTCCTTCTGTGACTAGGCCTAAGGCCATTTAGCATCATTATACACATTAAAAAAAATGAGTCAGGCGAGTTGATGCCGATGGGTACAATACAGTAATACAGCCTACTCTGTATAGTTAGTACTAGTAGGCCTATTAGTCGTAGAGTGTAGACTGAGTAAGAGGATTATGTATGCGGCCTAGAGACTAGATTATAAAGTTTATATGCAGCTAAAGTAGTACTTATTTATAAAAATGTTTTTTTTACATTTAGCACATGAATAAGTCACATGATAATATAAAATACGCAATCAATGACAAATTATCATTTAGTTTTAAAAATATTGCATTGCCGGTTAGTGCAGTTATTAGCACTATACCGGTGTATAGTTTGGATGCACGTGACTAATTTTAACTATTAAAAGTAGAAACATTAGTGTAAACAGCTTACATTAAATATTGTCAATGTAAGCTTAAAAAATTGTTTTTTTTTATGTTGTTAAGGACAGGAAAATATGTTCTAATTTTTTTCTCTTTACTGAAATTTTAAAAGTTTTTGTTCCTAGGTGGGACACGTGCGCGGTGCAGTCCGTACTGGCCAGTGGCCACGTTAGGCCTATATGCCACATGCACATGCGCACGCTCAATGTCCGCCAGCAAAGGGTTGTAAGTAAATGTTTAGGCCTAACTGTGCTGTACAAAACGGTTAAATTTTGATTCCAATTCTATCTCTTTTAATTCATTTATTTCTTTTCGTTTGCCCTAATTTTGTAAACTTTTCGCTGGCTGATCTGCCAGCTTTTGCCGATCCACCATGACCACCAGCAGCTTTCGCTGATCTACCAGCTTTTGCCAATCCACAAGCAGCTTTCGCTGATCTGCTAGCTTTTGCCAATCCACCACAGCAGCTTTCGCTGATCTGCCAACTTTTGCCAATCCACCACTAGGGATAAGTCTGGGAGGGGGAGGGTGGTCATCACCCCCTACACCCACCCCCAGGCCCAGCAGGGTAAGAGCCAGAGGGTTGTTACTTGGGGATAGCAGCCCCCTCTGCCTCCTACCTCCTGTATTGCCACTGTAGTCTATGTACCAATTAGCTTAGCTATTGATCTAATTGATCTATTTAGATACCTATGAATTGTATTAGTATTCTTATAGAATTCATGATTATATCAGCTGGTCCTATTTCTATAGATAGGCCTAGGCCTAGCCTAAAAATACTTTGGTAATAAATAATGACCACTTTAGTAACAAAATAGATTTACAATTGTCAATGCTATTGCTATGTCTTTATGCTATATAACAATGACTTAAAAAACTATCAATTTAACAGGTCTAAATAATATATCAAATACTTTATTTCTAGTATAGTTCAATTTTTGTAATTAAACTATATTACATTTTTTGAATACATACTTTAGCATAAGGCCTTATAAAAAAAATTAGAAGCATTAGGCCTATTAGGTGCATTAAAAATTAAAAATATTTTTTGTATTCTTGGAATATAGCAATTAATATATATTATTATTCTCACTTGTTACCAAAGTGGCTATTACTGATATAGACCTTCTATCATAAAGCAAACTATATTATACATGGTTTGTAATTATCTCTACATATAAAAATCAAAACTCTGTCTGTCTGTGTGTGTGTCTGTCTATATAAATTTTGATTGCTATGGTCTAGGCCTATGGAGTCCCAAACTGCTCAACCAAATTAGGGCCTACACAAAAATTTGCAACCTAAAAACCAACCCTAAACTCACTACAGAAAATGTCTTAGGCTTAGGCTACCTTAAAATTTCATAATCTCAAATCTTCCTATCTAAAAGTGCAAAAAAACTACTCAAAATGCATGATTTTTTTCACTAAATCCTCTATAGTGCCACTCCAATTTTACCAATTGGAATTGGTAAAAATTTCCATGGTGTGCCTAATTAAGTAAGGTTGTTTTGCATTGCATCACCTTTTCATAAATCCTTCACTTTTATAAACCATGCTAGATTCCCTTGATTTGCCAATTGCCATCCACTGTTAAACTGCTGCAGAGTTTGCCTATACAAAGGGCAAGTGATTTGAATTTCTCACTTAACTGTCATGGCTAACTGTAGCCTCTCCACTCTGGGGTACAGAGAAGGCTATAAATAAAGTTATTCCAAAACACTGTACATTTGCTATGTACATTCAGCCCTATCACTTGACCCTTCATCTGGCTCTGAGGGAATGAGTGAGTGAGTGGCACAAACAACAGAAAAAGCAAACAAACTTCACATGCTAACAGTTTTTGCTCTAACTAAATTACAGAGTTGAACTTGAAAATTTACATTTAGACAGAGAATAAGTCAATGAAGAATTGTGTCAAGTTTTAAGTCAATTGCTTTATGTGGAACAAACTTATAGTAGCCAAAAGTTAGTCAATTTTAAAACCTATTTACACCTTTTGGGCCCAGGTCAGGAAAGAAAGGCAGGCAGGCAGGCAAAGGTTGAGGTCGCTGTCTTGTTGAAAAAAGTAGTCTAACTTTAAAAGTGCATAGTGCTGTTCAAGATTAACTTTGAGACTCAAAATTTTACATGATTGAGCCAAAATAGTTGAAGATTGTTTGTGTAAAATTTGAAGATTGGTAGAATTGGAGTGGCCAATGGCGCTATGCAGGATTTAGTGAAAAAAATCACACATTTTGAGCAGTTTGCGTAGTGAGTATGTCTCTTTCTTAGAGAAGTAGACATATGGGAAGAGACTGAGAAGTAGACATATGGGAAGAGACTGAGAAGTAGACATGGGAAGAGACTGAGAAGTAGACAGACAGGAAGAGACTGGGCAGTAGACAGATAAGGAGAGAATGAGAAGTGCACAATTAGGGAGGTTGTGTAATGTAATTATCTGTGTAATGATCTTTTTGGCTCTCTATACTTTAACATTTTAGGTTATCTTCCATTTGCCATTTAAAAAACGCAAGACTTTCTCGCCCCTTCTCCATCCCTCCGACCCTTGGCCATGCCGAAGACGGAGCTGGCCCATAGCGCCCTGGCTGTCTACATGTACTTAAATGAAGATCCGCCTGATAGCAACAACAACACCAGTAGCAACCAATTAGATAGTCGGCTGGAATCTGACAATGTCAAGCGCATGGGCTGGTTTATGATACACGGTCTGCCATCCACTAGTAATCTAGTTGAAGAAATCGCTGCACTGCTTGGTCGGCCATTGCAGCCTGTAGACATTGTGAGGCTGGATATTAGTGTCAATGACAAGTCTGTTGTATTTGTCCGCGACGTCTACCAGCCTACTGGCGTTGAAATGAAACGCCGATTAGCTGAGCTTCGGCTGTTTGGTGTTGAGGTACGCTGTGCGTTTAATGTGCTGGGTTAATAGGGTTTGGTAAGCTTTAGTATCACGGTCTAAGGCCGTTTGCCATTCTAGTGTGCTAGTTGAGGATGCCAATCGATATGTACTAGTTAGCAATGTCTTGGAACAACTTGATTCTAAGAGTTGGCCTTCAAATTTTTTCTTAGAATTGACCTTCAAATTGTTTCTTAAAATTGGACTTCAAATCGTTTCTTAGAATTGGCCATCAAATCGTTTCTTAGAATTGGCCATCAAATCGTTTCTTAGAATTGGCCATCAAATCGTTTCTTAGAATTGGCCATCAAATCGTTTCTTAGAATTGGCCATCAAATCGTTTCTTAGAATTGGCCATCAAATCGTTTCTTAGAATTGGCCATCAAATCGTTTCTTAGAATTGGCCATCAAATCGTTTCTTAGAATTGGCAATCAAATCGTTTCTTAGAATTGACCATCAACCATCAATTGTAGGTACGAGTAATATTTACGTCTCAGTAGTAATCAGCTATATTTAAATCCTGCATTTTTTAAATTCTTCTTTGTACAGCTGTTTGTTAAACCGCAACCGTTGAGTCTGCAAACAACTGATGAAGCCGAGGCTGAGGCTGAGTCTAGCGAGTCAACGACTAGTGATACAGGTACTACTAGTGATAGTAGCAATACAACCGACAGCCAAGTCGCTGTTCCATCCGCTGTCGGCCAACTCGAAAATTCGCCACCCGACAATAGCGCAGAAGCTGCAGACGATGATGTTGAAGTGTTGCACATTGAACCGGCTCCACCTGCGCTGAGGCCAGTGCCAGTGAGGTCAAGGTCAAGGTCAAGGTCGCCACTGTCAAGGCCAAGACAGAGATCGGTGCGTCCCATGTCTCTGCTGCCGACTCCACCGCCTACGACCAGGTATCAGCAGCAGCAGCAGCAATATGATTACAGTCCTGCTCGCATTGCAACCCGACCAAGCGTGTTCTCTCGTCTGGGACCGCCGCCAAGTGAAGGCGACAGTAATTATCCTATTGTCATTGACGACTCCCATGAAAACAATTATCATAGGCGGCGGCACTGGCGTGCAAGCATTTGGTAGTCAACTATTTATACTCTATTTATAGTTAACTATTTATACACTTCTAAAAACTAATTGGCGTTATTTTTTCATTGCAACAGACACCAATTTGTTAATTATTCATTAGTAATGATGTTTTTCTAAGTAAGCGCTGTAAAGAAAACATTTTTTTCAACAAATCGAGGTCGAGCCATATTTTTGTAATTATCGTAGCCTTTGTTAATAAATTTGAAATCTGTATTTTTGTAGCAAAATAATCAATATATCTGTTTATTAAACTTGCACTTAGTCTAGGGAGTCGACAAACTAAGGCCCGCCAAGGCTCTCTATCCGGTCCTCGGGGGCCCTTTGAACCTTCACGACTGCAATCCGGCCCGCTCAGGGTTTGTGTTTCTCTTCAGCTCTCTTCTCTATCTCCTCGGCTCCCCTCTCCTCTTTTCTCCCCTCCTTTCCTCTCCCATCTTCTCTCCTCTCCTCTCCCGTCCTCTCCTCATCTGTTCTCTCCTCCTCTCCTCTCCTCTCCCTCCTCTCTTCTCCTCTCCTCTCCCTCCTCTCATCTCCCTCCTCTCCTCCTCTCCTCTCCCTCCTCTCCTCTCTCTCCTCTCCTCTCCTCTCCCTCCTCTCCTCTCCTCTCCTCTCTCTCCTCTCCTCTCCTCTCCCTCCTCTCCTCTCCTCTCCTCTCCCTCCTCTCCTCTCCTCTCTCTCCTCTCCTCCCCTCTCCTCTCTCTCCTCTCCTCTCCTCTCCTCTCCTCTCCCTCCTCTCCTCTCCTCTCCTCTCCTCTCCTCTCCTCTCCCTCCTCTCCTCCCCTCTCCTCTCCTCTCCCTCCTCCTCCCCTCTCCTCTCCTCTCCTCTCCTCCCCTCTCCTCTCCTCTCCTCTCCTCTCCCTCCTCTCCTCTCCTCCCCTCTCCTCTCCTCTCCTCTCCCTCCTCTCCTCCCCTCTCCTCTCCTCTCCCTCCTCCTCCCCTCTCCTCTCCTCTCCTCTCCTCCCCTCTCCTCTCCTCTCCTCTCCTCTCCCTCCTCTCCTCTCCTCCCCTCTCCTCTCCTCTCCTCTCCTCTCCTCTCCTCTCCCTCCTCTCCTCTCCTCTCCTCTCCTCTCCTCTCCTCTCCTCTCCTCTCCTCTCCTCTCCTCTCCTCTCCTCTCCTCTCCCTCCTCTCCTCCCCTCTCCTCTCTCTCCTCTCCTCTCTCTCCTCTCCTCCCCTCTCCTCTCCTCTCCTCTCCTCTCCTCCCCTCCCCTCTCCTCTCCTCTCCTCTCCTCTCCTCCCCTCTCCTCTCCTCTCCCTCCTCTCCTCTCCCTCCTCTCCTCTCCCTCCTCTCCCTCCTCTCCTCTCCCTCCTCTCCTCTCCCCTATTCTTTCTTCTCTCCCTTGTTCACTCCTCTCCCCTCCTCTGGTCCTCAATAATGCGCTATATTCTCCATCTGGCCCTGAAGATAAAGAGTTATGCCAACCCTTGACTTAGCCGATTGCATTTAAATGGCATTTTGTTTAAATAGTTTTACACTCTAAATTAGTTATTTTATATTACTTTTTCTGTTTTTGAAAAGCCACGTTTCAATACTATTATACCGCTCACTCCATAATGAAGTCTGTTGTTAGCATCTGCAGTCTTAAACATTTGTCTTACCATACCAATTTTTCTACTTTTTATGCTTGCTACTTTAGCCTTAATACACGCATCTACTGTTTCTAATGATTATTATTTTGTTTGTTGGCCTGCTGGCTTTTTTTAACAATTTATTTACTCAATTCTTGCATTTTATCCGCTATTCGTTAAAAAGATCCTCAGTTGCTGGGCCAGCCTCCCAGATCCTCAGTTGCTGGGCCACCAGCCTCCCAGATCCTCAGTTGCTGGGCCAGCCTCCCAGATCCTCAGTTGCTGGGCCACCAGCCTCCCAGATCCTCAGTTGCTGGGCCAGCCTCCCAGATCCTCAGTTCCTGGGCCAGCCTCCCAGATCCTCAGTTGCAGGGCCAGCCTCCCAGATCCTCAGTTCCTGGGCCACCAGCCTCCCAGATCCCCAGTTTCTGGGCCAGCCTCTTATATTCTCAGTTGCTGTGCCAACCTCCCAGATCCTCAGTTGCTGGGCCACCAGCCTCCCAGATTCCCAGTTGCAGGGCCAGCCTCCCAGATCCTCAGTTCCTGGGCCACCAGCCTCCCAGATCCCCAGTTTCTGGGCCAGCCTCTTATATTCTCAGTTGCTGTGCCAACCTCCCAGATCCTCAGTTGCTGGGCCACCAGCCTCCCAGATTCCCAGTTGCTAGGCCAGCCTCTTATAGTCTCAGTTACTGGGCCACTGGCCTCCCAGATCCTCAGTTGCTGGGCCACCAGCCACCATACCAGTTGGTATGGTATTTAAAATTTCTATTTTTGCCTTCATCACCTAATAAGTTTTGTTTGTTTTCCTCACTTCCCAGGGCAGCAGTGTTGATAAGCATGACTCGATCGAAATTTCGAGCCAAGAAAAAGCGCCCCGAAATTCTGACGATGTCGCAATCCAATCGACAAATCGATATTGCATTCAATTGCACCATCCCGTGTGCTGGTGGCCAAAGCACCGTCACTACCGCTCCCGCTGCTGCTGCAACAGGTGCTAGAAACAAGAAAAATAATCATTTAAAGATGTCTACAAAAGCCGCCAAGAGTAGAAGGCGAAGAAAAAAGCAGAACAGGTGTCAGCCTGAGCAGCAGCAAGATGCCATGTTGCTGCCTTATTCTACGGTGCAGCATTTACCGCTGCCGCCGATGCCGCCAATGCCGATGCTACCAGTGCTGCCTCCATTTCCTATGCCTAGTTGGAACGATTATTATTATTACTACCAAAACTGCTACTATCATCAGTTTTATTCGTTTGTCCATCAGACTGTTACCACGCCGGCTATAGCCTCCGCCGCGGAGGCAATGTCGGGTGTTGCTGTTAACAGTTCCAACGAAAGCAACAGCAATCAGACTCGAAAACGAAAGCGTCGCAAAAGGAATCGTCGAAAAAAAGTGAAAACTTTAGCCAACTTAGAGACTGGACTCAATGTTGTTGATCACGAGATGGAACGGGATTCTAATCTGCAAGATGACGCTACTCGACAGTTGTACCTGAATGGCATGAAGATGATGCAGCAGATTTCTTCGTCCGCTTTCGATCGCTTTTGATGTAACTGGGGCTGAGAAGTTTTAACAAACTTGTGGTGTTTCGACTTGAGTCTCCAAAAATTCCAGACAGAACTTTTTTATTAATACCAGTACATATAATCTTACAACTTTTTTTCCAATTTCAGTTTCAGGCCTTTGTGCGTTTTCCAGTTTTCACTACTTCGGTTCTTTCTTCTTCGTACTACTAGCAAGATTAATTGCTAAATATTCTCAATGTTTTTCCTCCCTGATCCCAAGTTGCTGCGCCAGCCTCCCAGATCCTCAGCTGCTGGGCCAACAGCTTCTCAAATCCTCAGTTGATGTGCCACCAGCAGCTCCCAGATCCTCAGTTGCTGGGCCACCAGCCTCCCAGATCCTCAGCTGCTGGGCCAACAGCTTCTCAAATCCTCAGTTGATGTGCCACCAGCAGCTCCCAGATCCCCAGTTGCTGGGCCAGCCGCCTAGATACCAAGCTTGAGACTTAAGAAAAAATTATATCTGCTCCGATTTGCTACTCTTTAGTATTGCGTAATTTTCAAGTTAGCATACAATAATTTCCACAAGCGCATTTGTATCGGGTGTATTTTTTTGTTTTTTTATCGCTCGTTATTTAGCATCTTTTTAGTATTTTTTCGTTTAAAAAAACCAAATCCCAGTTAGGGATTCGCGCGCCCTCCATCCTTTCATTGCCATTGGAACCAAAGTAACTGTCTCAGCTCTAGTTAAATACCGAATAATTTAAGTTTTTGTCTTCCAAAATGCCTGATAATGTTTTTTCTGTTTTTTAAATGATGGCTTACAATCAAGTTTTCAATTCTGTTACCGGTGAGAAGTTAAAACTTTGTTAGTCTCATCGAGTGAGATCTGATTATCAATTATATTTGCAAGTCCCAACTGAATTATACTTAACGAGAATTTGTACCCGTATTTTTGCAGCGATTACGTCGTCGGCTATTTTAATTAGCTGAATTTCTGGTCTTGCATCTTCCTGATTATTTCTAGTTTCTAAAATGTGCCCACACAGTTAAAGTATAGTTGTGTGCAAAACTTCAACGGCAAAAGAACTGCTATGTTTTTTGCTGTGTCTGCAAACAGATAAATGGAAGACTTGATAATATCGTCATATCGATCCACACAGTTCCTAGGCCGCCTTCCGACATGTCATCTTTTAATTTTGGCTCTGACTTTTTGTCGTTATGTATGCCCTCTGTCGAACTTACGATGCATTAAGGATGTATTGTGAGGTTCCGTAGTAGGGAAACGTTTAAGTGAATAAGGAACGACTAAATATGATGATTGCTAAGCAGTAAATCCTGCTTTCTCAGTAGTATAAACATGCATGCAGTAAATTTTGTCTCAGCAACAACACCAGAATTTCACGCAGGGAATCATACACGTGATTTATTATTGCAAATTAAACACCAATATGCCATGGACAATGTATTCATTATTATAATATTGCAAATAGCGGCGATTGGCTATAAAAATGGGTGAATATACTGGGGTAGTTATCGCTTCACATGTTTAAAGAGAGACAATGCATACAACATCAAGCGGTGCAATATGTTACATGTTGTTTTGTTTCTGGTAGAAGCTTCGATCAGTCATGATTAGTCGTTGTTATTATTAATGAGAGCATAAATAGAGCTGCTCATCGTATGTAACAAGATTGAAGAAAACAAGTGCTCATTTATAGAAGTATTCAATGACTGAATCATCCATAGATAACAGCAAACTCTCTTACGATTTAATCAGTTGACAAATGATTTCATCAAGACTTTCTTAGCCAGTTCCTACAGCTGTTCATCTGCACTTGTCTCTGCTTACTCTGTTTTCTCCCTCCGTTTAGTACATGTACTCAGTCTAGTTATTCTTATCTCTCTCCCTCGCTGCCTTCTGATTGGCTCTTCAACCTGGCCTCTCCTCAGTGGCGTCACTCCCCCTTTCCTTATCTCTCTCCCTCGCTGCCTTCTGATTGGCTCTTCAACTTGGCCACTTTCCTCAGTGGCGTCACTCCACCCTTTCCTTATCTCTCTCCCTCGCTGCCTTCTGATTGGCTCTTCAACTTGGCCACTTTCCTCAGTGGCGCTCAATCCACCCTTTCCTCATCTCTCTCCCGATCTCTCCTTCTAATTGGCTCTTCAACCTGGCCTCTTTCCTCAGTTTGCGCGCACTCCAGCTCTTATTATCTTATCTCTCTCCCATATTTGACGCTGTCTTCTGATTGGCTTTTCAATCTCGATTCTTAATCAGTCGAATCAATCAGTCAATATCCCTGCCGCCTAACCACAGCAACGTGGGTAACTCGCCAATGCTGCTTGGCTTTGTCTTTACCACCACCTGCCTGCAGCCATCCCGTCATGCTGTAGCCTCGCTGGAAGTCTTCCTCGGAAACTCGACTGGTCAAACTCAGCAGGAAATCTCGCTGCTGCGGCTGTCCTTTGCTGCTCGCTAAGTCCCCGTGTCCAGCGGGCGAAGCCGATTTCTTACTGAACTGCCCGCTAACGCTGAAGTTGCAGGCAGCCGTTCCGCCAGACTGCGCCGCGCGGGCCCAGCAGGATCTTCGGGCACGGCCGCCGCTGCCGAACTCCGTCACCTGACAGAGCGCCGCTCCAGCCAGCCAGGGCAGCGGAAAGCTCAGCAGCCAATGGCAGTTGGAGCTGGGAGCGCCGCAGGCGTCGTCGGCGTGCAAAGCTACTCTGATTGGCTGGCCAGCTGAGGCTTGCCGACCAATCAGCTTCTTGCACTTGGCGCCGACACTTTCGTAGTGAAGCAGTTGGACCATGGGTTGATGCGGGATGCTGGAGTGGTTGCGGGTAACAAGCTTAGTGTCCGTCCGTCTGTCTGTCTGTCTGTCTATGGGCTTGTCTGCCTGTCTGCCTGTCTGCCTGCCTGCCTGCCTGCCTGCCTGCCTGCCTGCCTGCCTGCCTGCCTGCCTGTCTGCCTGCCTGCCTGCCTGCCTGCCTGCCTGTCTGCCTGCCTGCCTGCCTGCCTGCCTGCCTGCCTGCCTGCCTGTCTGCCTGCCTGCCTGCCTGCCTGCCTGCCTGCCTGCCTGCCTGCCTGCCTGCCTGCCTGCCTGCCTGCCTGCCTGCCTGCCTGCCTGCCTGCCTGCCTGCCTGCCTGCCTGCCTGCCTGCCTGTCTGTCTCTGTCTGTGTCCGTCTATCTGTCTGCCTGTCTCACTTAGTTTCCATCTGGATGTCTGTATATGGGCCTGTCTGTCTGTCTGTATGTCTGTCTGTCTGTGTCTACCTGTGTATGTCTGTCGGCCTGCTTGTCTTAGTGTCGGTCTGTCTGTCTGGAAAGTTAAAAATGAAAAAAAAACAGAAAAAAGGTATGTCTTCAGATAAAAGCAGAACTTACCTTACCGAATTCTGCTATCGGGAGAATTCCAGCTCAGTGATACATGAAACTGCAGTGGCTTCTACGTCAAACGAAGTCCAACCAATTAGCTATATATAAGAGCTATGAAGCCGCGATAAGGAAAATTGAAAAATGGCGCGGATTAACTCGGATTACTGACTATGCCTACGGATACGCCAAACCAAAGCCCTTATATACATGCAGGCCTAAGAGGCTGCAGCAGTGAGCCGCTTCTCTCCATCAGACAGAAAGAAACTCTGTCCGAACTTCGAATCTCTTTCTGGCCAATGCTCATTGGCTGA